>JARHVA010000363.1:0-17500 GCA_037957365.1 Torreya grandis
TAATATTAACACACTTTATCCAATATATTAAAACACCTTTAGACATTAAATGCTATGGGGCCTTTGTCAAAAATATTGTTAACCTTTGACATCAATGAAAATATTTGAAATAGAATCATGTCTTTTTTGTGATTTGACTTTTTAAAATTTTGAATGTTTCCTTTTAGATCATTGCCTTTTGTTAAATGATTTGTCTTTTGAATTTTTATGGATTTGAAGATTCCTCCTCCTTACTAACTTACAATGACCAATCATGAGAGATAAAGTGATACACATGAATGAGATTTAAGCATAGGCTAAAGGAAGATAAGTATCTAGATATATGACTAACTACAACACTTAGGCTTAACTATGAACCATCATATTATCTCAAGTGTCAACCATGTGTATGCTTATTTTTCAAAAGGTGATAAAAGGGATATCTGAGGTGGACCAGTAAAATGATATTATAATGAGATGAATTGTTTACTAACTAATCACATGGTAAATAAGGAATGACTAAAGGGATCAAGTTTTGTATAACCAAATCATAATAACATCTATCCATGTGTATTGAGATAAAATAAAAAATGATCATGAAAGAGAAAAAGATAACCATAGAAAAGGAACTTAAGAAGAACATGTATGTAATCATGAAAAAGAATCCATAAGATAATATAAAGAAAATAATTAAATCATAAGAAACATGTACTGAGAAAAAAATATCATCATGTAAGATAGATAAGAGTTTGACATAATGTCAAATGATATAAAATAGATAAATGCAAAGTTGGAGACACACCCAATCCAAATGAAGAATGAAATGAAATAACACCATGATTATGTTCATAAATATTTATATATTTGTCCACACACATTATCCATTAAATTTGATAAGTCTTTATGAATCTGAACTTAGACTACAACCAAAGTCTCATCGATCTTCAAGGAATGTTGAGAAAATACTACATGGTGAATCTCCTTGATGGAAAATGTAGGAATGCATAAAGGATCATTTTAATGTGGGCTATCATGTAGGGGATGCTCAAGATAAATAATTGGAGTGGAATATATAGGAGATGAAGGGGTCACTAGTAGGGAATGGACCATAGGTGAAAGAGTTATCGATGGAGAAGGGGCCACCAGAAAGGAGGATCCATGGTTGAGGGAGTCATAAGTGGAGAAAAAATAAGTAGATAAGGGACCAAAGGTCGTGGAGCCATAGGGGAAGAAAAGGGAGCCTTCTTGTAGGGGTGCCCTATGGGAGAAAGGGTACTAGGTGTAGGAATGGTCATGAGGTGATATGTGAGATATTACTAAAGGCTGTAAAACTAATTAGTTTGATGAGTACCACATTGGTTCTACAGACCATATGCCTCTCCATATTTGGGAAGATATTTAGGTAATAATTTTTGGGGAGGTATAGTCTCATCTATGGGCTAAGGAGTGGAGGGATGCGAGGTGTCAATATATTACTATATTTTATGATAATGCTTGGATGAATGATTATTTGTGTCATGGAAGTAACATATACACTTATTATTAGAATTTATAGGTGTACTAACAAAAAGAGTGGAAATGGAATCCAATTAAGGTTGGTGTAATGAATAATCTCTAGTCTAATGACTAATAAATTTATGAATACTGTTAAGAATTTGAGGAGTTAATACCTAGAATTAATTCATGCAAAGAGCCAAACACAATACTCAAACAAATTTTCCACACAATATATTAGTTCTTCTCTAAACTCTCTAAATATAAAACATTCTGTGAGATTACATATATATAAGAATTATATTCATATATTCTCTCCCTTATTTTCTCTCACACCCAAATCCCACTAAATAAGCAAACCTATTATGATATATTGTTATAACAAATACCAATACATCTAAACCATAATATTATATTACCCTATTAACCATATGGTTATAACCACTAACAATTTACTATTTACCATCCAATAAATATCAACCTATTTTCTATTTACTACTTTGTAAATACTTAAAATTCACTCAATGTGAAAACTATTCCTAACATTCCCCCCATAGTTTTTACATGGTGTAAAAACATTCACACTCTTATTTGTAGCATTCTCACCTCTTGTAACATGCCAAACTATGTGACTTATGACCTTGATATAGAGAGCCTCTCTCCTCCCATGATTTTATAGGCTTACCACAAAACTTGAAATGAATAGAAACACCATCTACCTCCAAGAATTGGCACAAAATTGTATGCCACCACATACTCATAGGTCTACATACTACTGATGCAATCTTGATGCACATGACCACTATATGTGAAGGATTGCATCCCATATTTATATTATGTGACCATAATAGATGTGTCACTGAGGTTCATCTCCATAAAGAAGTAAGGTAGTCACAGGATTTTTGTAGTAGCTACTCTCCTTATTGTTGCCAAAATATTGTTCACCTCTCATTGTTTTATATATCTCTACCATAAACCTTTTCAAGATCCATGAACTAACTTAAATTAGTTCTTTTTTATTTATAATGTCTTCACATTAGGGAATCAAGTTTGGAATTTCACATAGATTATATTACATGAACAGGCATTATCATCTGTTCTTATTACACAGTGGAAATGAAAACACACCACACTAAAAAATTGAAATGAAAAACACACCACACATGTCACCAAAACATGATGCGGCCCCATCATTTGTGACTAATGAGAGGTCTCTGAAAGACCTCCATCTTCCATGTATCCTCCATCCTCTAGTAAGTTCACTTCTTACTTAGGCAATGTCTTGATGAAGTTCATGATTATTTTGAGGGAAATCCCCCCCACAATTTAGATGTCATGTATAAGAAAAAATGCATCTATAAGGTAAATTTTCATTTTTATTTTTATAATTTTTGATTCTCTAAGAATTTTGAAAAAAGGATTGACATAAAGGACTACTACTCTTGACACATTAAAATTAGCTCTTTTGAAAATAAATTTTGACTCTATCGATATACAAAACTCACTATATTTAAATTGACATTTTTGAATTTTTGTCATAAAAGACCAAAAAACTAATAACAATTTTGACAAAAAATGAATTTTTAATTCTAAAAAATATTTTGAGGACTTTTTACATTGGCACATAGTAATGACTAAAACATTAATAGTTGACATGTAATACTTATTAAACATAAATCTAAAAAACTCAATCTACAAACTAAGACTAATAAAAAACCTAAAGACTTAACTCACATAAAACTTAAAATACCAAGGACCAAATGACTTAAAACTTTGATGTGTCAGGTTAATGCTCACTATTAAAAAACTAAACCAAACTATCACAATGCTCTTTGACTCAAGATTTGAGTTAATAGTTCGTTGTCAAAGCTATGATAGCTCATGGATTCCCATAGTAAGCTCGGTGATGTAATGGAAGCTATGGAAGAATCTTGGATTGTAAGTTGATATAAGATAAATGAAATGTCCTTAGGATTTGTCTCTTCTCAAAGATTTGATGTGGATGCTAAATCAATACAAACATTAAACCACTAATGGTAGAGATACAACTATTATACTAGATTTTGAGGAATATTGCCTTGGACTGAGTCATTACAACGATCATGGAATGTGTCTTAGACTAAATTGTATGAGAATATATTTGAAATATGCAATAAAAAAATGATGCCAAGTTTCATCAATATGTGCATAGTTGTAGCATAAGATACTGTGAATCATATTACACTATCACTAAAGGCTAAATCTGTTAAAAAAATTTATATATGGATATTATAACGGTTTGTATATACACCAAAATTTTAATATCTAGAATGCTTTCTTCATTGGTTTCTCTATTTATATTTTTGCCCTTAGTGTTTTTATTTTGTATTGTGTAGGTCTATCTCCCTTAGCATTGCTCTTTGTAATGTTCTCAGCTCCATGATCATAGATTTAGGACAACCACATATCATTAAATAATCTCAATAATAAATACAAGATTTGTCAATGCATTATTTCCTCAAATACCTTAAGACACATAAAGCTACCTCTTAAAAATAATGAAATTAATCTATGTTATAGAAACTCTCCATACATATTCTTTCTCATCATTCGGGGAAGTCAACAAATATAATGGATCTATCCCTATACAATCTCTCAAGTTTCCATGATTGCTCTAATAATGCCTAATCTGATACCACTTTTGAGAGTTAGAGGATCCAATACCTAGAATTAATTCATGAAAAGAGTTGAACATAATACTCAAACAAATTTTCCACACAACATATTATTTATTCTCTGAACTCTGAATATAAAACATTCTATGAGATTACATATATATAGGAATTATATTCCTATATTTTCTCCCTTGTTTTCTCTCACACCCAAATCCCATTAAATAAGAAAACCTATTATGATATATTGTTATAAAAAATAACAATATATCTAAACCATAATATTATATTACCATATTAACCATATGGTTATAACCACTAACAATTTGATATTTACCATCCAATAAATATCAACCTATTTACTATTTATCACTCTGTAAACACCTAAAATTCACTCAATGTGAAAACTATTCCTAACATATAACAATATGGATGATCGACCAATTAGGTGGGAAAAGAAGCGAGATATAGTAAAGGGAGAAAACCATTACCAAGACAAGGTGGGGCTGGTGGAGAAATTAGGCAAGGCTTGACTTAAGGAGTGATAAGATTTGAAAATGAAAGAGACTTAGGTAGATAGGGAGTGGGAATAGGATATGAATTAGGATCAACTAAGGGTTGGTTGGGATACACAAAAGGTTGAAGGATAGTTACAAGTATCTCAGGGATAAGTTAGATAGAAGGGTCTTGGTATTGATAAATTTAATAGTGACCAGCCATATCATGATCCTTAAGCATACTCCTATGAGTATATTCAAAAATTGGAGGTGTGCACACCATCCATATCTTATGATCTAAAGGAAAAATGATAAAATTAGGAATGAAATAACATATAATGCCATAAAAAATATGTCTAAATGAAAGAAAAGAGGAATGATAAAAAATAAATTTAGCATCATGGGCTTGAACAAGACCTAATAATGGATCATCTAGGGTATAACAATAATCATAATTAGGTTTATGAATATTGATGGCATAGGTAGGGATGACCTTGTCATCTAATGTGGTGTGGTGAATAGAGTGTTGAGTCTTAGTTAAGATAATGGGTATATCATCACCAGGTGGTTGATGAGAATGAGGTTGTAAATAAGGGGGAAATTAATAAATGAGATGAGGTGAGAGATTCAACATTTTAATCTTGAGATTGATCTTGTTAGGCTCATCATCATCAAAATATAGGAGGTTAGGTGGTATATTATTAATGAGCTTGGGGTGACCACTATAACCTTAGGTGGAGTTGACAAGAAAATTAAACCATTGAGATTCATAAAATTAAACACTTGGCAAGGTTTCAAGGGTAGGAATCTTGAATATGCCATGGTCTTGGAATTGTTTTGAAATTTTAAGGGTTAGTGTCACCTTGAATCCTATATATTTCTCCATTATGAGGAAATTTAACACATTATCAAGTGGAAGAGGCAAGTGCTCTCATGAAATGAGTCCATGGCATACCAAGTAAAATGTTATAAGATAAAGGAAATTTTAAGATCATCACTTTCATGTGAATGGTGACTAGTGGGATGGTGATAGGGACTACACATAGCCTAAAGGAGGCATTTGCCTTCAGTCATAGCCTTGACACATGTTGCATGTGTCTTAATATTACATTCAAAATATCCAATGATTTTCATAAAATTGAGAAAGGTAACACAAGTTCCTAAACCTTCATCAATAAAGGCATGATTAATTTGGATATTTCCAATTTGGACACTAATAAAAAGAAGAGGATCATCTGCATGAATAATAATATCATCGGGGATCATATAAGTAATGGGGAATTTGAGGGAAAGATAAGTGTCCATTATTTCATCAACATGTATAGAAATTTCTTTGTATTATTGAAAAATTTTATCTTCTAATTTGGATAAGGTGGCTTCTATCCTACTAGGGGAGGACAAGGGATGTTCATTTTTAATAAGAATTTCATAAGATGATTATGGTGATGCAAAGAGGTCCACATAAGTTCAAGTAATAGGATTTGAGATGGGAGATTAGTAAGCTCCATAATAAGATCCCACTCATCATAACCCATAAGAAGACTATTGGAAAGAGGTACATAGTGTTGGAGGAGGTCCTCAAAGGGAAGATCTAAAGTGAATGTGATTTTATATTGATAAGATGTACAAGGTTTAATTAAAGTACAAGTTTTTTGATTGTCTTGAGAAGATGTGGTAGTTGATGTAGGTTTGGTTTGAGATATATTGGGAGAAATGTTAATAAAAGTTTGGGTATCATTGGTGACATCTAAAGAGGCTGGAAGAGTAATGGTATGAGAAGTCTTATCCAAGGGAGGAGTTGGAATCAGTTCATCAAAAGATATAAGGTCTTCTTGACCCAACTCTATTAAGTTAGTTGAAGAAGAGTCTTAGATAACATGAAAATTGTGAGATAATTGAGTGTAGATGGGATGAGGATCAATGAAGGTAACCATCCTTTTTATATGAGTCATACTAACCACATTATCTTTAGGATTTGGGTCAAGAAAACCATAAATATTATTAGTAGAAGGGTTAGGCTTGTCTTGGATTTTTTAATGATGAAGAAGAGGATCTTTATAGATGGCCAAATGAGTATTAGCCTAGTCCAAATCTTGAGATTTAGTTTATGTTTTATGGGATTTGAAGGCAATTTAATAGGCTTGTTGATGTTTATGAATGATAGAATTGTGGTCAAAATTGGGACCAAGAAATAAATCCATATCCAAATTATGAATTTATCTACAAGTCTCATGAGAATGACCCCAACTAGGATGAAACCAATAAAATTTATTAGGATCGTACCAAGATTTCATGGGATGAGTGGGATCAAGTTCTCACTAGAACAGGCCTTGGCACATTTTTAAAATTCCACTAAGGATAAATATTTATGAACATTGATGTTATTTATTGAAGATAATGATGATTAGTGATGTGGTTAGGAGGGGAAGCTTATTTTGAAGCCTGCTTGGTTATAATAGATTGAATAGTATAATAGGAATTAATAATACTTTTTTATTAACATGCAAGTACCTATAGATAGTTGGGATGGATCAAATTGATGCATGAGGAAATCATGATTCTTCGCTTGGTCATTAACTTCTTCCAAAGTTCATGGTGAGAGAGTCCAAACCTAAAACTATAACTTGGGATAAAGTGAATTGGTAAATAGATGAAATAGGTTGTCATCTTCCATATTATTGTCACATTTTTTATACAATGTCTTCCACTATTTTATGAAATCTTGTGTGGTTTTATTCTTAATTTTATTGCAATTGATAAAATGAGCGAAGGTATTTTTAGAGAGATCACTAGTTTGAAAGTCTTAGATGAGAACATTGACTAAATCTTCCAAACTAGCGATGGAATGAGATTTTAGTTGGTTGTACCAATCTAAATCATCACTTGTATGAGTTTTCACTAATATCTTTGTTGGAAATATTGTCATTGATGTCAAAGGTTTAGCATTATTGGTGATAAAGGCCCTATTGCATTTAATGTTGTTTGTAATAAATATATCTTGGCTAATATGAGTTAATATTTATTTAATATTAATGAATATATTTTTGGTTTCATATGAGACAAAAGAAGGGCCCATGGATAAGTCAAAGAGCCACGGGGTAAAGACATAAAAAGGATGGGACGCATTTTACCATGAAGAGTCATCTTGGGGAATTCCTAGAGTCACCAAGTGAAGACAAGAGGAAGGGCACAATTTTTCATGAAAAGAAACTTTAAGGAATAAGAAAAGTCACCAAGATGAGGGCAAAAGAGGGAAGGAAGTTTTTGGTCATGAAGGGTCACCACATGACTTTTCAAAGGATTTAATATGAAGGGTCATCCAAGATTGGCACCATTTTCCATGAGGATTGAAGGGTCACAAAGGGGGAAGGCCAAAGGTCATTTGGAAAGCTATAAATAAAGGTTTGAGAAGCCATTTTTTAAATGAGAGATAGAGGTTGATTTGATATTGTAATATCTAGCTTAGAAGAGCAATTGTGAAAGATGAATATGATTTTTTATATCTAGCTTAGAAGAGCAAAGGTGAGAGAGAGGAAAGAGATGTTGTATTGATCTATCATTTGTTGAGATAACAACATTGAGAGATAGGTGTGTGATATACACAAAGGGGTTGGTGCTCTTGTGGGTTGGTGGTCATGAATTGTTGTTGGGTTGGTGCTTGGTAAATGGGTTGGTGCTCATGAATAGTAGCTGGGTTGGTGCTCGGCAAAGGGGTGTGGTGCTCTTGTGGGTTGGTGCTCATGAATAGTAGTTGGGGTGGTGCTTGGCAAAGCGGTATGGTGCTCTTGCAAGCTTGGCTTGCAAATATTGTTTGGGTTTGTGCTCATTCATATACTTGAGATTGTTCACCATGGTTTTTCCCACATTGGGTTTCCACATTATATCTGGTGTCTCTGTCTATCATGTGTGGTGTTTATTGTTTGAGTTTTATTGCATATATTGAATGTTTGATTAAGTGAAAATTGGTTAAAAGAAAGTTTTATAAGATATATGATATATTAATTCACCCCCCTCTTAGTATATCCCATGCTTAACAATTGGTAGAGCAGGTTCCTTTTTGAAAAGTTTTATAGCTTGAAGGTAGATCAGGAAAGCACGATGGTTGGGTCATAGGAAGCATTTTATACAACTATGGCACCTTTGTTTGATGGAACACATTATGCTTTTTGGAGCATGAGAATGAAGGTTTATTTGATGGCCCTTGGATTCGACATATGGAAAGCAGTGGCAGAGGAATATGAAGAGCCACATATATTTGCAATTACTCTAGTAGAAAAGAAGGCAAGTGAATGTAATGCTAAAGATTTAAATGATTTTTATGTGGTTTATGTGAATATGAATTTGTCAAAGTTATGTAATGTAAATCTGCTCATGAAACTTGGGTAAAACTTGAGAATATTTACAAAGGTGATGGAAAGGTTCAGCAAGCTAAGTTGCAGACTTTTAGAACGCAGTTTGAAAGTTTAAAGATGGAAGAAGAAGAAGATATAGCAAGTTATTTTTTGCGAGTTGATCAAATCATAAATCAGATTCAAGGTCTTGGAAAAATGTTAGATGAGTCAATGATGGTGCAAAAGGTTTTAAGATCTCTACCAATGAGATATGATGCAAAGGTTTCAGCAATCGAGGAGATGAAGAATTTAGCCAAGCTAAAGATGGATGAGCTTCATGGTATTCTGACGGCATATGAGATGTAGATAGAACAAGATAAACCCTCAAAGAGAGAAGCATATTTCAAGACATCAAAGAATGAGAAAGCTAAGATTCAAGAATCAAGTGATAGTTCTAGTGATGATGAAGATGACAATGGAGCACTTTTCATTCACAAGTTGAAAAGAGGAAAAGGTAAATATCAAGTAAAATTACCTTTTAAATGTTTTAATTGTGGAAAGATTGGAAATTTTTTAGCTAGATGCCCAAATAAGGGTAATGAAGAAGAAGAAGAAGAAAATCCTACATACAAGAAGAATTTCAAAGGAAAATCTAAGAAGGGATTTGAGAAGAAGAGGTTGTATTCTAAGGATCCTAACTCAGTCAAAGATAGTGGAGTTAGTGATTCAGAAGAAGAGATTCGATTCATGGCCATACATGAAGGTGATCAAGAAGAAGAAGAGGATGAAGCTTAAGTGAATATGGAAGGAGAACTCATTTGTGCCTTAGAAGTGTTAGAAGCTATTCAGAAGAAGAATCAAAGATTAAATCGCCAGGTCGAAAAAAATGAATAAGAGTCAAAGGAAATGATTGAAGATCTACAAACACACTTTGAAGAAGCCAAGAAGAATGAAGAAGATCTCACAACACAATTGGAAATAGCAAGAAAAGAATGTCAAAGGTATGTTATTGAAATTACTTCTTTAAAAGAAGATATTAAGAAAGCAATCAGTGATAAAGTAATTAGTGATTCAAAATTTGAAGATAACACTAACATGCTAAATAAGATATTGGAAAGTCAAAAAGCATATTCAGATAAGACAGGGATTGGTTTTGAAAATAAAAAGAGCTATGCTAAAGCTCTTACACAAGAGTAAAAAAAAAGGGGAGAAGTGAAGAAGATAGAGGACATTCCAAACAGAGAAGGCTAGAAGGAACAAAGCTACAAAAGGCAATCAGGTCAGAGATATATAGTCAGGTCTTATTTTTATGGCTATTGTTTTTATTGTAATGGATATGGTCATAAGAAATTATAATTTAGAAAAAGAGCTAACAATTTAAGAAATAAGGAAAATGAAATTCAAGTAGAGTCAAGTAGAAGTCACAACTCTTTTGCTCCTCTATCAACCTTTGATGAAGAGACCATAGTATGCTACAAGTGCAACAACTTCAGACACATAGCTCAGTATTGTAGAAGTGTGTTCAAATTAGTCAAAAAGGATCAAAGTTTCAAAGCACCATTCATCAAGAAGAAGGTTCAGACATGTTCATGGTAGATGAAACATCATGAAGATTCTATGATGGTTCAGATAGCCCTACATGTAAGAGGTAAAGATCAGCCATGGTTAATTGATAGTGAATGTTTGAGGCATATGATAGGTGATAAAAGTAAGTTCATATCTCTAAAGAAGATCAATGGTGGTATAGTGAGATTTAAAGATAAAACCACTACCAAGATAGCAAGAAAAGGTACTTTGAGTTTGGATTATGGTAGAACTAAGACTAAGAATGTTTTATATGTAAAAGGTCTTAAGCATAATCTATTGAGTGTTAGTCAAATATGTGATCAAGGATATATATTAAAGTTTCATAAAGAAGGTTGTGAGATTAGAAGAAAAGATTCAAATGAGTTGATTATAGATGCTCAGAGGATAGGGAACAATATGTATGTATTGTCAGATATCTTCTCAAATGCACGATCAAAGGATACATTCAAAGATCGGTGAGAGGAGTTGGAAGTAATTTATATTACTTCCTACCATTGATGTTTAGCATCAAGTGAGGGGGAGCTAAGTGTTAGCTCTAGGTAAGCCCTTTGCCATTGATGTTAAAGGGGGAGAATAACAGGTATAGGTACAGGTGCAAAAAATAGGTACAAGTTGCTATAGTAAGGGGGAGTTACTGTATGTTTTCAGATAACAGTATGTGTAGGTGACATGATGTGGTAGTTTCAGGATTAAAGTTGCCATCAATGAAAAAGGGGAGATTTATTGAAATATTGTCATTGATGTCAAAGGTTTAGCATTATTGGTGACAAAGGCCCCATTGCATTTAATGTTGTTTGTAATAAATATATCTTGGCTAATATGAGTTAATATTTATTTAATATTAATGAATATATTTTTGGTTGCATATGAGACAAAAGAAGGTCCCATGGAGAAGTCAAAGAGCCACGGGGTAAAGACATAAGAAGGATGGGATGCATTTTCCCATGAAGAGTCATCTTAGGGAATTCCAAGAGTCACCAAGTGAAGACAAAAGAGGAAGGGCACAATTTCTCATGAAGGGACACTTTAAGGAATACGAAAAGTCACCAAGATGAGAGCAAAAGAGGGAAGGACATTTTTGGTCATGAAGGGTCACCACATGACTTTTCAAAGGCTTTAATATGAAGGGTCATCCAAGATTGGTGCCATTTTCCATGAGGATTGAAGGGTCACAAAGGGGGAAGGCCAAAGGTCATTTGGAAAGCTATAAATAAAGGATTGAGAAGCCATTTGTTAAATGAGAGATAGAGGTTAATTTGATATTGTAATATCTAGCTTAGAAGAGCAATTGTGAAAGATGAATGTGATTTGTTATATCTGGCTTAGAAGAGCAAAGGTGAGAGAGAGGAAAGAGATGTTGTATTGATCTATCATTTGTTGAGATAGCAACATTGAGAGATAGGTGTGTGGTATACACAAAGGGGTTGGCACTCTTGTGGGTTGGTGGTCACAAATTGTTGCTAGGTTGGTGCTCGGCAAATGGGTTGGTACTCCTGTGGGTTGGTGCTCATGAGATTGTTCACCATGGTTTTTCCCACATTGGGTTTCCACATTATATCTAGTGTCTCTCTCTATCTTGTGTGGTGTTTATTGTTTGAGTTTTATTGCATATCTTGAATGTTTGATTAAGTGAAATTTGGTTAAAGTAAAGTTTTATAAGATATATGATATACTGATTCACCCCCCCTCTCAGTATATCCCATGCTTAACAATATTGGTAGTGGCAAAAGTATTTAACCTGACCCAAACTTTGTATAGATTTTTAAATGTTTTTAAGTGGAGAGTAGTATTGGTTGACCCCTTATAAGTAATGGTAGGGGTGATTCCTCATATATAGATGTTATAAATTTGAGGTGTAAAAGGATAATTTTTAAGGTGCTTGATTGTTTTTTTAACAAGAGGAGGTTGAGAGATAAGATTACCATGGGAATCTTGAAGAGGAGGTGGGGGAGCATTTTGATTATGCATTCCCCATGGAACTTGCTACGGGTGAGTTTAAAGATGGATAAGATGATTTTAAATTTGTATCATTTGATTAAAATTATTGGATTTGAAATAATTCATTTGATTAAGATTTTGTAATAGAATTTGATGTGTTTGAGTGGTATTATGGGCATTCTTTGAAGCATTGGAATTAGTAGTAGTCATTTGGGTATGACTATGGGTGTTAGTAGTAGATTAAGAAGAATGTTGGTAAGTGAGGCACTAGTAGCACAATTTAATTGTGTGGAAAAGGATGTAATGGTATAGTGATGAGAATAAAAGGAACTAGAGGAATGATTACCATGGGTATCAAATGATGCACTAGTGGAAGAATTACAAAGAGCGGGTCTTGGAAGAGGCCCACTAGATGTAAAGCTTGCCATGTTAGTAGAGATACTAGGAATGGAAGTGGAGGAAATCAAAGAGGAAGATGTCATAGTTTGAGAAGGGTTAAAAGTAGAGGGAAGAGGTTGAGAATCAAATAGTCTAGTGTCCCCCAAATCCTTGTAAGAAGGTGGGAGAAGTTGAATGGGTGTCTTTGACTTGACCACTTATCATGAGATGGTAAATAGTTGAAATATATTTTCCTAGATGTTGAGGAAACTTATTGATGAAGAAGAGCATTTTTGGGGTATACTCTAATTTAGGTTGATCTTCAAATGAGAAGAGAGGATTTTAAAGTGAAGAGGAATAAGGAGGGGTCCCATAGTTTGTAGTGTGAGTGGCTACATACACATTACTTTCATCTAGGTTAGGAGACATAAGATGCTTATGGGAAAACCTATTGGCATTGGTAAATATCATCATAGATATGAAATTAAAATCAATGTTGTCTTCAAATAAGAAGTTCATGATGAGGGAGAAAGATTAAGGAAGACAAAACTGATGTAAAAGTAAAGAGACATGAAGGATATAGAGTTAACCAGGTCAATTGTGTTCTATAATCTAAGGGATAGATAAGATTAGAGGGTCAACTAGTTTGACTGATTACTACAAATAGGGTATGAAACTGAGCTTGATAAGGATACAAGGTTGAATAAGTCAATTTAATACTATAACTTGACTAGCAAAAAAGAGTAAAAGGTCGATGAGGTTGACTCTATACTACAGATAAGGTAGGAAACTAAGCTAAAAAGGATACATTGTCAATTGGGTTGACTTATTACTATAACCTGATTGGTATAAAAGAGTATAGGGTCAACTAAGTTGAATCAATATTATAGATAGAGGAAAACATATTTTTTAAGAGACTGTGTTGAATAAATCGACAATGTGATAAAAATAGGGAAAATTTGTCAATGTAATTGAACCAAGAAATGGAATCAAACACACAAAAATTGGATCAATGAGAATTATCCAAATGGGACACACAACATAAAACCTTTCACTAATATTGTCCAATGCAAGTTTTTTCAATACAACACACAATGATCAGAGAGAAAGCAATTAACTAAAAAGTAAGTGATAACTAAGTGGTCATATGAGTGTTGTTAGATTATTATAAAGTGTTGTTTTAAGTGTGATAGCGAAGTTGGCTGAAAACAGGGAACTAGAAATCAATCTATGGATGGTTTTAGGATGTTTAAGATGAAAGGAATTTGTATTGGCAATGGTACTAGCTTGGTATTTAGGCCTACCCCCTCACTTCATAATGTTGCAGTGATAAGGGTGTTGGGTACTTTGCCAATATATACCATTAACCATGTATTTATACTTAGCCATAAAATCAAGTCAACTTCCCCCATGGTGATGAAATCCAAGTAGGTAGGCCTTGGGAAGATAAATGTGCATTTTGAGTATTGTGTAATTTGGTAGTGTGTGCAAAAAGAGAAAAATAGTGTAACTAAATGAAAATTTGAAAAACCACCTAATTAGATTATATGAGCTACTCTAGACATGCAAACATGTAAAAATGAAAGTGTGAATTAATTACTAGCAAATAATTATTAATTCCCAAATTAAGAATGGTATAAAGTCAGTTTAAATGACATTATATGAAAATCATATAAAACAGAGTCTATTAGGTCACTACTATTATGTGGAAGCAATAATCTTTTAAGAACAAAATTGACTAGGTCAACTTATTCTTTTAGACATAAGACAGGATACAAGACTAAGTCAACCAAGTTGACTAATTTTGTTGTAGGGCTAAAATTTTGAAGAATCCAAACTTGAAAACAATAAAACTATAATGAAGTACTGAATTGACAAAGAGAGAAACCTTGGTGGGTTTCAAGATGATGAGTATTGAAAATTTTATTTTGAAGTGCCTTGAATATTGATTTCAATTTATATAAACTAAGTTGACTTGTTTGACTTATTTTATTGATTTGGATGTTGAATAAGAGACTAAATCAGCTTGTCTAACTTATTTTTTTAATCTAGATGCTAACTAAAAGATTAAGTCAACCTGCTTGACTTAGTTTGTTGATCTGGATGCTAACTGAAAGACTAAATTGACATGTTTGACTTATTTTGTTATATAAGATTGAAGAATAGTAATATCTAACCTAGTAACTTGTATCTAATGAAGACTTGTACAAAATTAATAGAGTCATTTTGATAAGACTATGTTAAACCTACACATAAAAGTTAAAACTATACTAGTTGGTTTGACATAGTATTATAAATATAGAAAAATAATAAAATGATAGAAATGAAAGCATGAAATAAAAAATATAAGGGGTATATTTAAGTTAGGTTTATTAGAATGCATGTAATGAGAAATATAGTAGACCTACAAATCAATTATAGCTTAAAAAAGATAGATCCTACTTACACTTCTAATTAGGGATACATTAGATAATCAGGTTCATGACCAATATGGATCTACTAAACCTATCCAAGGGATCTATTAACATAATAATATCACTATAGAGGGCTCCAAATCCTCCATTCAAGGAAAACTATGTAATAACCCTAATAAGGTCATATGTTTTCATATTCATTAAACTAATAACAAGTAGATCAAAATCTAATCTAGTGCTCAACAAAGTTTGTAACATAAAGTCAGGGGCAGGTGGGGGGGAGTAATAAACACTAAAAGTAAACATGCATAGAGTGCATATACTCACATCAATTTATATGAAATCTTAATGTATGGAAGAGAATTACAAATGCATATCTATCTACTCTTATAAAGGAGGAACAAAGTTAGGAATACTTACCTTTAAAGACAAACCCTGTGAACGTCAATCTCTTCCTTGGTCAAGGTGATTCACAAGAGATTGTTGTGGTATGAAAGAATGATAGGGATAAATTAGATTTAGGATAGACAACCTATAAATGCATTCAAAAGAATTATCCATAAGACAAGATCTATATCTCCAAAGAAAATATGAAACCCTAAGATTACTCCTTAAATAGAATGGTGGATAAGCAGATGTACAATATATATTACTTCTCTTTTTTTATAAGTGGAAAAATGAATGTGTTTATATAGGCATATCTAACCCTAAACCTTTCCAAAAATTTATTCTAATAAGGTCAACCTAGTTGACTTAGTATTGAAATTAGCAAAACACTAATTAGGTTATGAACTATGTCGGCCATGGCTGACCTAGTTCCTAGTAAGCTTTGTAAATAACAATACAAGGTTGATGTCGTTGAATTAGCCATGTAAATTTCCAAAAAAGGTTTTAGGTTAGGGAAAGGGATAATGAAGGTGGTAAAATACTAGAGGAGGGTGAGAAATAGAAGGAAAAGCTTAGGGGAATTTGTTTAGGATACAAGTGTGTATATAGTAAGTGGAAAAAAGGGACAACAATCCTGTGAAACACTAATGATCTACCCACCCATTTTATGGTACAACCTTTAGGACATGCACTCAGAGAGATTAAGGCTCAATGGGTTTTTATAAGATATAAAGAATCATTAATTGATAAAGTTTTAAAATATTATGTGTATACAACGTATGTTATACTAATGACCCATGCCTTCTATCTTACTCAAAATTTTTAAAACCTTTTTATCTTATGCCTCTACAACTTCTAAGATAGTACCTATTTTCCTATTCCCTAACAACTTGTTTCTTGGATAGACAGCTATGTTGACACAAGTTTCCTACTTTGACACAAGTGTCTAGTGCCCTAAATTTCATATAATTTGCAAATGATGCATATCTTAATGGTTATCCTAGGTAAATTAGTACAAGTTATTCTCCAAAGGGATTGGTCTAAATACAATATTAGCTCTCACTCATTCCTTACCTATCACAAACCAAGGAAGCTTATTAAAAACATTCAATCAATAATTTGATAGAGAAAACATTTCATATTTTCTCCTATTCTCATATTAGTCATAGGAAAAACACACACAAAAGGCTGAAATTTTGAAAGAGTAGCTTAAGAGCCTAATTTGACAAATTACATGCCAGGTTACTATTATACTTAATTTCCACATATTGCATGATTCACACACAAGACAACACATAGGCATGAAATACATAAGTCTAAGGCCCTCTTAAAAGTATTGGCTATGTAAGCAATGCTCATTAATAGAGGGGTCTTTGGGTAGATCGACACCATGTGCCCACTAACCCATTTTTTTGACAACCACTTTGAGTGGGAAGAATTAGGGTTTTTTAATTTGACAAGGAGTGATAGTCCATGACCCAGATTTGAATAAACTAGAGTAAAGTAAATTAAAAACCTAGAAGAATATAGATGGTTACATCTTGTTTTAGTAGTTACTCCTTATGGAAGACCTAATTCTAACCTAGACACTAGTGTTGATGCAGTTGTCCTAGGTTGATGTAAGTTTTCACAACTACATAGTAACTTAATATAGAATTTAGTGACTACCATAGAATACTTTTTTAGTCAAGTTCTTTTCTATTCTAGATCTAGATTTGTATTAGTATCATAACTAGCTAAGTACTTGTTTTCAATATCATTAAAATATCTAACATAGTTTTACTTTCCATTTTTAACATATCTCAGCTTAATAAATTTAGTATATGATCTATTTACATTTTTCA